>JAKCPI010015652.1:0-16993 GCA_023213315.1 Euborellia annulipes | reverse complement strand
AACTTCCTAGCTCTATTTGTTCTTGAGATATTTTGTTCACAGACACACAGACAGACCATATCACCAAAAGCACTTTTTGGATTCAATTTGACTTCAAAACGACTTCAAAAAATCCATCAAAATCTCGAGATCAAATTTTTGACAAGAGACCAATATTTTCCCTCTAAATATTAAGAGAAAGTAAAAAGTTTCGATCAGATCCGAAAATCTTCATGTTAAGCAGAAGGCTGGGGTTCCGTATGAAATTTTATATTTCCATAATTAAAAATCTGGTGTGACTGGTCGCACAGCACACACTACTCTTACCTACAGTAAATGAAAATTGTGTTCTGTGCTTGTCTATTATCAGGATTTTTATTTAATAAATATATAAAAGAGAGAGATTTCTTTCTTATTCCTTCTACCCTTTATTAAAAGTGATTTTTATATTTTTTATTTTCACCTTCAAACTCCAATTGGCATTTATATATCAGAAAGAACAGAATGTAAAGGTGAATGTATATACATAGAAAGAGTGAGAGAGAAAAAGAGAAGAGAAGAGAGAGAAAGGGGTGGGACTCAACTAAAAGAAGGGACTGCGTATTCCATTATTCTTTTGATCTTCAACGAGGCATCAAACATCAATATTGAAATTTCAAGTGGCTATTGAGTCTCTCTGTCTTTCTCTCTCTCTTTGCTTAATTAAACTACAATCATCTCTTTTTCCTCTTTTCTCTGTCCTTACGATTTTCATTCAAACTATGTTTTCTCTGTTTATTTCGTTTCTATTGTTCTTTTGCGATAAAGCAGTAAAGAGTAATCTGATATATATGTGTATATAATGTAGAAATTACTTTTTGATCGAGAAATAAATTAAAAGCCTCCGGCTGAGTAGAATCGCCACCAATAACCCTCTCTCTCTCCTCCAACTCTTGTAACTCTCTCTCTCTCTCGGGATTGTTTTCAATTTGCCAACTATTTAGCTTAAGCATGCCGCTATGGTTGAGTTAAAAAATATATAAATATATATATATAAAAGCAATTTGTTTCATTCCCTGGGAAAGAGAATCGATGTAGAAAGCATTTGTAGGATGCTTGAAAGGTTCAATTTCGGAAAACGGAAACTGATGATTTAAAAATATATATCGGGTATATATCCCACCTTTTATACCTTCCTACCTAAGCTCTCTCTCTCTCTCCCCCCTCCACTCCTCTTTCATACCAGATATAAAATGAATATTGGATTCCTATACATATATAAAAGAAACAAATTATATATTTATTCGTTCAATTTTAATATAAAAGTATTTATTTTTTTTTTTTAAGAGGCATTTTTCGAAATTACGAACTCATTATTAATAATATAAATTGCCAATCGGGCGTGCTTACCAAGAGGATGAAGTATCCTGTGCTATTTCATGTCAACTGCACCATCTGAAACAAAGAAAGTGAGTTGAATATCTAAAGAATCTCAAAATGTGAACATTTAATTAAAATAAAAATATTTCAGCTCTCGGGCTTGGTGTAGTTGGTAACCCGCAACGGGTTCGGATCCCAGGCAGTCCGATGATTTTATTTAAGCCATTTGGATACCAAATGACTTAAATAAGAATGCCTGGACCCCCAATAGTTATATTAACAAATAATGAGTATCGTTTAGTCTTATATGGTTTGAGTTGCTGAGAACGCTGTGTGTATGTGTGTGTGAATGTGAGTGTGAATGGGGAAAAAAGTGTGAGTGTTAAAAAAAAATATTTCAAATAAATTAAAAAAGTCTTTCATTAAGTTAGTAAGGAATTAGGAGGGGTCTATAATAAGGAAGTGAGGAGGTGACTAGCCGAGGGGATAAAGAGGTTAAGCTTATAATTGAGTTGAAGACAACTGGTGTTCAAATCCACCTCCTTGGTAAAAAATTCTCTATCTCCATTTGAGATGCCTCCTTCTGGGGAAGGAAACGGGAACCCACCTCAGTATTATTACTCCTCAGAGTATCCACAAAGTGTCAGCTCTGACATTAATGTCTCAAGAAAGAGAGAATAAGGAATTATTTGAAAAATTAACACAATCGTTTTAGGTGTATAGCTGATTATATGTAGATTAAAGGTTTCTGTATTTCTCTATTGGAGAAAGCAGTTAGTAGTTTTTTCAATTATTGAATTCAACTATTGAAAAAACTACTACCTGCTGCTCATTGAGAAATCAGAAACCTTTAGTCTTTTTAAAAATAACATTTTAATTCTTGATATACAATATGGTTATTTTTTTTGAATTGGACTTCAAATATTCTTTTATAGATCTTGAAGATGGTTTTAATTGTAATCGAAACTCATCATAGCGCTGAGTTCGTCAAAAAATCTCTACAATAAAAAGCAATTCATAATAAAACTCGAAATTTTAATATTTTGGATTTTTATTGCTTCCTGTTTGAGGTCCAAACCCTCAAAATTTCAAGACAATAACCAAGCATACATATATCAAAAATTATGTATAATTTGTCCTGTTTCAAATAAAATTAAAAATTTTAATTTTTTCTTAATTACTTAATTTTTAAAAAATTCGGAAATGCGAAAAATTTTCTGAAAGGGTTTTGTTCTGCATTTGCACTATAAAAGCTTCGAAAGTTTTTGCTTAATGCCAAACAGAGAAGTCCAGTTAAAAAAAAAAATCAAACCCTCCTCAGGTTGCGCCATTGATAATTGTAGACTACGTTCTGATTTAAACATAAGGTTTTTTTATCACTCGAATGAAACTAATAAAATAGAAAGTGAAATAATTTTGGAGTTTAGGCTTTCATCATTAGTAATTTTCGGTTTAACTGTGGTTTATTTGTAAAAATTACAACGTATCGACCACTCGTTCTGTGCCCTTCTTCAGCTCGTGGTCAAGAGTTTAGAAAAAAGAGACAATATTGGTATCCTTAAAATCCAAGTGTGGTGGGTTTCGGATCACAGGCAATCTGTTTTAATTAATCCGGATTCTCCGGTTTAAATCATTTGATATAAATGTGCTTGGATCATATGAATCGTAAATAAATATTAGATTAGTATAAAGATTTTAAAACCTCAGCAAAAAAAAAAAAAAAAAAAAAATTAAAAAAGTACTTGAATAAAATAAAAATTTTCAATTGGTTTTGTTGACTGATAATAAATTTATTTTCTAACAAAAAAAAAAAAAAAAATATCAGGAGATTATGATATGGTTCTTATTTATCCAGAGAGAGACTATTTTCCAATTTCAATTTTATTAGTTTTATACAGGTGATAAATTAAAATGAGATTGATCGCTCGCTATTTATATATTGACAGAATAATCGAGTTATCTTTTTTTTCTCCATATATGAGTAGAATTATCACAAGGTAAGGGAAATCCCTGCTAAGGTGTGGGGGAGGGGATTTTTTTAATAAAGTGGCCAAGTGCTGTGTGTGTGTGTGTTGCTCCCATACTATGCCGCCTAGAGGATAATTGTTTAATTTAATTATTTTATTGTGCAGGGTGCTATTTGCTATTTGCTCAATTGGTCCGGGTTATCTCTGTTTGCTTGCACGTGCGCCGCAGAGAGGAGATAGCGCCGCCGTCCGTGGCGTTCGACGAGAACGGCAGCCGGGCTATTCCCACGCCACGGCCTGTCTACGCTCTCCTTGTTTGCTACAAATTACCTCCATATCATATATGAAGAGGAAAAGCTATAAATGGAAGGTGAATTACCAAGGAGGTAGAAACCCCAAAATTTTACTCGTATATACTTCAAATTAAAGAACTACATGAATTATTCTGAATGGGGGTAATATAATTGTCATTTAGAGGTCTTGCCAACTCTTTAAAGAATTTTTATGATAAGTTTGAACCGAATAGTCTTGATTTAAGTATAAATTTTGGAACGAAGTTCTTTAACGCGGCTTACGCAGCGTGAATTGGGAGAAAATGTAACGTAACAAAAACGCGTTCCTAACAAAAATGCGTTCCCAGCGCCCGAGCGAAGGCGGAGGAAGGCGAGATTTGCCGAAGTCTTGGCGAGGCCACGCCCACCTTCTCCTTCTCTTTATTTCCATCTATCTACGTAGCTACCTGGCTAAACGGGTGGTCTTTCCGTCTATTTAAATAATATTCATATTAAATTTTATTCCAAGTTGAAGAAAAAGCGTGAGGAACTTCTTTCCTGCCGGGGGTCCTACGACCCCCAGAAGTAGGCGTCCGTTTGTAAATTATAATATTGCAAAGATGATTTTATAATTTCAATAATTATATTTCGGCCGGGGTTCTGGCAGAAGAGAGAGACATCCCCCGTGACCAGTCGGGGTCACACACCCGAGTTTCCCGATTTTGTTCAAAAGCTTAATTTTGCGTCTCACGAGATATAAAATTTCATTTCCTTCTTGCTTTATTTTGATCACAGATAAACAGACCATTTTGCGGGAATTTTTTTGTTTCAGGGAACCTCAAAACGTGAATTTCCATCAAAATTCCGTCATCGAATATTTGTCATGAATGTAAGCACGTACTGGATTGGAATATTAGATCTCACTACAATAGGCAACTCAGGAGAGAGAGTAGCTGTGGAAGGGACCTATAGGTAATTTAATGAAAGTTCTCTCTCAGTGATGCATTCTTCGAAAGAAGTAGGCTACAAGCCGGTGCTGACAGAGTCCCTTCTCAAACTAGGACATCCTCCATAGCATAGAAGAAGTTGGATAAAAAAAACCGGGTGGATCCAGAAATAAGGATTAGTTCACTAGCTAGAAACGAACGCAGGAGGAGGAGTTAGAGATAGGAAATAACGTAACTTAATAGATGGCTACAGCCAGAGGCTGGTTGGGTTTGAGGTGTAGGGGTGTCTTCATGCACGGAAGCACCTCGGATAAATAAAAGGGGATCTCGATAAGAATTTCAAATAATAATAAAATAATAGGTAGGAAAAAGGAAAATTTAGTAATTAATTATCTCCCTCTCTCTTTTCTTGTGACCATGAGAGATAATGACAAATATTACTGATAATTTGGGATAAAAATTTATTATAATCAATATTAATTTTAATAAAACTAAAGCATTTAGTTTAATTATTTTATACCTTCGATATTACAAAAAAACAAGCCTTTTTTAAGCTTTGTTGGGTGTGTAATGAGATAGCGTAACTCAGGGATAAATTGAACATTCACACGAGTTCATTACAATCTGTGGAGCGCGAACATGACCCGAATCTCAGCGTGAAACAGTGGAAAGAGGGGGGGAGGAGGGGGGCTTAATATCAATTAACTCGGATTTTTTCTCTTTTTAATCAAATTTAAATTTGTCCACTCAATTCTCCGATTCCAATATAACCCCCTTGGCCATTTGATCCCCCCCCAGGGGACCTGCTGTTCATTGTCCAAATGGATAGTGACAATCGGTTGTGCACATATGCGTATAACTTGATCAAAGATCAAAAATGCTCATTAACAATCAAATAATTTAAACTTAATTGAAGAAGAAAATAAATGAAGTCAAAAAAAAAAAACGAATTCCAATCAAATCTCAATTAAACTGAATTCTGTGAAAAATTTTATACTACTACACTTTTTTTTTACGGTCAACAACTTTCATTTAAATAAAAATTCAAATTACAAATTTTTAAAAGTACTTCTTTCTACGTACCTTTTAATTAATTCAAAAAACTTATTTAAAAGCCTATATAGGTATATTTATAGCCGAATGTGATTTAATTTGTTCCTCTCTCTTTTTCTCTTTTAATTACTCTCCAATCATTTTCTGTTGAAAATGAATATTATATACTTTTTAATAATTAAAATTTCAAATCAAATTTTTATCATTAAAAAAAAATGAGAGATTAACCATAAATTGATGTTAATTTCATTCGGATTTTAATTACAGTATTATTTACATATCATATATTTAAATTGGGCTAAATAAAAAAAAGAGAAAGAACTCTGAAGAAATTATAAAGTATTTTTATATAAGTAAGTATATACTGTAAAGTCAAGAAGTTTTTGGTTGCGCGTTTTGCTGCCTTTAAAGGCGCGCTAGATAAGTACTATATGAACTAACCACTAAAGTGAATTCACTATTGTTGGTGTCGAGTATCACAAGACAGAATTATCTTAAACTGCACCTAAACCACGATTACAATAATATTTTTATGAGTTTTTTATGAGTTTTTACTTTCTCTATATGTTAATATAAATAGAGAGAGATTGAATTCATGTCAAAAATTCGATGTCGAGATTTTGATGGATATACACGTTTTGAGGTTCAAAAAATCTGGTGTGACTGGCGCACAGCACACAACTTTCTCTTACCTTCGGTAATCGAAAGTTGTGTACTGTGCTTGTCACACCAGATTTTTTGTGTCGACATATATTTAGTTTCCGACAGTACAGAACATTTGAATTCAGATGTAAAATTTATAAGTATGGGAAAATATTTATATTTTGTTACCATGGCAACCATTTCTACTATCTTTCCTATGAAATACAAGAGTAAAGTGGTCTTCAGAAGATTTCAATCGCAAAATGAGAATATACGTTTTAAAGAGCATCTAAAAAATAATTGATTTTTGAATTTTAAAAAAAATCGTTGGAGCAAATTTTGAGAAAAATCGAAAAAAACTGAAAAATTACATCAGTAAAGTACTAGTAATCTTTGGCCGATTTTGATTAAAAGCTTATTTTTCCGGTCGCGGGGGTGTTTAACTTAAATATAGAATTTCAACCTCGTAGCTCAATTCCTTCATGCTTAAAATTGAACACACACCCACCCACCCCACCCACCCCCACACACACACACACAGACAGACCATGTCGCGAAAACCACTTTTTTGGATTCAGGGGACCTCAAAACGTGAAGATCCATCAAAATCTCGACATCGAATTTTTGACATGAATCCAATACTTTATCTCTATATATATATTACATATATACATAGGTAAGAGAAAGTAAAAAGTGGTTTTTGCAACATGGTCTGTAGGCTTCATGAGCCTTGCAGAAAGGGTATATACTTTTTAAGTACCAGGTTAAGTGGATAGGCCTACTCACTAGCAAAGATTATAAGTTTATATTTATATATATAAGTCTTTTTTATTTTTTACTTTCTCTTACCTATGTATATATGTAATATATATATAGAGAGAAAGTATTGGATTCATGTCAAAAATTCGATGTCGAGATTTTGATGGATCTTCACGTTTTGAGGTCCCCTGAATCCAAAAAAATCTGGTGTGACTGGCGCACAGCACACAACTTTCTCTTACCCTTCGGTAAGAGAAAGTTGCGCACTGTGCTGGTCACACCAGATTTTTTGTGTCGAGATATATTTAGTTTCCGATAGCACCTTAGTTTCAAACTTGCATTTTAAATGTTGACTGCTTCAAATAAACTATGGCTATTTTTCAAAATTTTAATCTCATATTTGGACATTTTTATACACAATATAGATTCGTAAATAAATACAAAATTTCATAAGAATTGGAAAAAAAAATTTTAAATGCGTAAAAGTTCCAAAGGGGACCCCCTTTTGAATCGAAATTAACATACAAATCCCTATAGGAAATTAACATTGGCCAAATGCGAAGATAAGGTAGAAAAATTTAAAACGCGTAGAAAGAGAGAAGATAGTTTTGTGAGAGAGAGAGATATGTTTTCTCCGAAAAAAAAAAAATGGGCGTTTAAATAATAATTGATTTTTAATCTAATAAAAAGAAAAAGATTTAAATTCGGTTACCATGGCAACCATTTATTTCTCCTATCTTTCCTATGAAGCACAAGAGTAAAGTGTGCTTCAAACAATTTTGAGGGCAAAACGAGAATATACATTTGAAAGAGCATCTAAAAAATAATTGATTTTTGAATTTTAATCAAAATCGTTAGAGCGAATTTTGAGAAAATCGAAAAATACTGAAAAAGTACATCAGTAAAGTACTAGTACTTTTTGGCCGATTTTGATTAAAAGCTTATTTTGTCGGTCCCGGGGGTGTTTAACTTAAATATAAAATTTCAGCCTCATAGCTCAATTCCTTCATGCTTAAAATTGAACACACAGACACACACAAGACACACACACACACACACACACACACACACACACACACACACACACACACACACACACACACACACACACACACACAGACAGACAGACAGACAGACAGACAGACAGACAGACCATGTCGCGAAAACCACTTTTTTGGATTCAGGGGACCTCAAAACGTGAAGATCCATCAAAATCTCGACATCGAATTTTTTGACATGAAACCAATACTTTCTCTCTATATATATATTACATATATACATAGGTAAGAGAAAGTAAAAGTGGTTTTCGCGACATGGTCTGTCTGTGGGTGGGTGGTGTGGGTGGGTGGGTGTGTGTTCAATTTTAAGCATGAAGGAATTGAGCTACGAGGTTGAAATTTTATATTTAAGTTAAACACCCCCGGGACCGGAAAAATAAGCTTTTAATCAAAATCGGCCAAGAGTACTAGCACTTTACTGATGTACTTTTTCAGTTTTTTTCGATTTTCTCAAAATTTGCTCCAACGATTTTTTTTAAAATTCAAAAATCAATTATTTTTTAGATTCTCTTTAAAATGTATATTCTCATTTTGCAATTGAAATCTTCTGAAGACCACTTTACTCTTGTATTTCATAGGGAAGATAGGAGAAATGGTTGCCATGGTAACAAAATATAAATATTTTCCCATGCTTATAAATTTTACATCTGAATTCATATGTTCCGTACTGTCGGGAACTAAATATATGTCGACACAAAAAATCTGGTGTGACAAGCACAGAACACAACTTTCGATTACCGAAGGTAAGAGAAAGTTGTGTGCTGTGCGCCAGTCACACCAGATTTTTTATTTCAGAAATTTATTAATACCAATTCCTCCCCTTCATTTTCGCTATCATGTCTCTTTTACTAAATGCATTATTTAAAGTATAAAGGTAATGAATGCAAAAGGGATACAAGAAAACAGGAGTAGAAAGCATAAAGCGGAAATATCGAGGAAGAGTGATGTAAAAGAGGAGGAAGTGGAAAGGAGCAGAGTTTCCCATCCCTTGAGCGTTCATTAGGAAAACGTTGCCGCCAGTCAATGACTAATTGGCGCCGCTGCGTCTTCTGCCTGCCTTTGCCGACTTTGAAAAGTTGTTTCCTCCTCTACTTTCTCTCATCTCATTTCGTTGAACCTTTCTAAGGTTTAAAGGTTCATGAAAAGGGAGGAGAGACGTCATTAGAAACAGCGCATTGGCCGCTACTAAATTACCAGTTAAAGAGCGCGCTTTGTTAAGATGCGGATGAATGAATGAATTCCTTTCCTTTCCAACAAGAAAGACACTTACATCTACATTTATTATTATTGTCTTATGAATTATTTATGCTAAAACAAGTGAAAAGATGGTGAATTAAACTGGAACTATGTAACAATTAGAAATATAGAAAAAATTTTCTTCTCGTTATTTTTTAATCATGTGTCAAGGACTAGGGAATAATGAGTTTTAAAGATAAATAACCCAAAGACATAAAAAAATCAAATAATTCATAGTAGGTATTTAAATTGATATTGGTAACAGTTAAGGGCGGATACAAGGGGGGGAGGGTTAAAGGGGATAATTAACTACCCTTGAAACATGATGAAATAGACAAATGTACTAAAATGTTACAAAAATATTTAACTTAATATGTTCGTATTTTGACATTTGGTGTGTTATCTTCAGAAAAAAAATCTGGTGTGGCTGGTCGCACCAGAATTTTTGTGTTGAGATATATTTAGTTCCGACAGTAGGGTATATTTGAATTCAAGATGTAAAATTTATAAACAGAAAAATATTTTTATTTTGTTACCATGGCAACCATTTCTCCTATCTTTCCTATGAAGTTCAAGAGTAAAGTGGTCTTCAGAAGATTTCAATGGTAAAATGAGAATATACATTTTAAAGAGCATCTAAAAAAATTGATTTTTGAATTTTAATCAAAATCGTTGGAGCAAATTTTGAGAAAATCGAAAAAAAAAAAAACTAAAAAAGTACATCAGTAAAGTACTGGTACTTTTTGGCCGATTTTGTTTAAAAGCTTATTTATAAATAAGCTTTTTTCTCTCGTGTATACACGAGTTCGGAGGATGCCTAACTTAAATATAAAATTTCAACTTCGAAGGTCATTTCCTTCATTGTTAAAAATGTCCACACACACACACACACACACAAAGACCAATTAGTGGGACCCACTATTTTTGGACTCAGGGGACCTCAAAACATGTATATCCATCAAAATCTCGACATCGAATTTTTGACATGATAGCAATACTTTCTCTCTATATATATTTCATATTTAGGGAATCCCACTCTGAAAATTTCAGAGCATTTGTAGAAAATATCAAAATTTTTTATAAAAAAAAAGTGTCATTCATCCCGAAATTTTTGTTTTTTCCGATAATATAAAAAAAAAAAAAAAACGTTCAAGATGAATCTGTAAAATTTTGTCATATTTATTTCTGAAAAGTACATTTAAAGACAAAAATTAAAAAAAAAAAAACGTCCCGATAAGTTTATTTTTTGTCAGTTTTACGGTTATTTAAAAAAAAAGTCAATGTTTTTTGAAAATGCTATAACTTTTCTCAAAAAAATTTTCTGACACGTTTTCAATAGGGTATAAAAAGATGACAAAGTTTCAGTCAAATCAAAAATGGTCGGGTTCAAAAGTGGTCGAGTTGGCGTGGAATGCCCCATATACATATGCCAATGATAGATTTAGGAAGGAGAACAAAAAAAATAAATCGAAGTAATCAGACAGCGAAGCAAGTGGAGCAAATGGATTTTTTATTGTGACCGATTTAACGCCGTCTGCTTTGTTTTAACACTCATTACAATTACGCCAAGCCAGTCAGACATTTCTCGATTGCAAATGGAAAATCGTTCCTAGTTTTTTTTTTTTGTTCTTTTCGTTTGTTCCTTGTGAGGCGTCAGTGCGCCCCGACGGGCCTAAGATCGACGCCTATATAAGTAGCTCTCTCTACCGTGTGCGTAACGCCACGCCACGCCACGGGGGCCTTGATTAATGACAGAACTTAATTAAAAGTAAAATTAGACTTACATTTCTCACACACAGAGAGCAATTCCACAAGTTTTGCGCCTTCCCTCTTTTCTCACACGCATACACGCACACTTCTTAAGTCCTGATCCCGCAGAGGAGGAAAAACCCTAGAAGAAGGGGGGTGTGGGTGGTCCACATCACTCGCGACGTGCATACAAAACGCCCTTTTGCTAATTAACACCCCCCCCCACTTTCACCTTCTTATGTAAACATATCATTAGCTTAATGACGTTTAGGAAGAGACAGCTTGCAAATAGAGACTATAAATCTCTCATTTGTGATGTTTGGCTATATATTGAAATTATAATTTCATATTCATCAAATAAAAGAGAGTTTATTAAAATATTAAAAAATAAAAATAAAATAATAATATGCTGTTCAATAATAAAAATGAATTTTTAATTAAGTACCTATATCTCTTTTACTTTCTCTTACCTATGTATACACTAGCGGTCCCAGGGGGGCCACAGCCCCGCCCCCATTGGACCGACAAAAATTCAAAAGTTTTATTTAATATTTTAAAACTAAACAAAAAATTATAAATTTGCCAGAATATTTTTTTATTATTCAATCTTATACAATTTATTTACAGTGTAGGTCTATTTCAATTTTTTTTTTAATGCCCTCGGGGCTTGGTGTAGAGGTTAGCGTGCTAACCTCGTATACCAAACGTCGCGTGTTCGGACCCCAGGCAGTCTGATGATTTTATTTAAGCTATTTGGATACCAAATGGCTTAAATAAGAATGCCTGTACCCCAAATAAATATATATTATTAAATAAAGGTTATCATAAAAGTCTTAAATGGCCTAAGTTGCCGAAAAGACTATATGTATGTGTGTGTGAATGAGAAAAAAATGTGTTTTTTGTATAAAAAAAAAAAAATAAATTTTTTAATGAAATAAAAAAAAAAAAAATTTGCCCCCCCCTTGACCAAGTCCTGAGACCGCCACTGTATGTATATATGTAATATATATAAAGTTGCAATGGTAGAATCCATTTAGCGCTTATTTATATATTCTTTGTATAGTAACTTATTATTTTTTTTATATACTCAATTAATTGCAATCACCTTTTTATTGTGCCAACGGATATTTTATTGGAATCAGCATTAACTAAAAACAAACTCATGTTTTTATTTTTATTATTTAATTTTCTTTAATTAATAATTTGCTATCGAGGTTGACTCTATGACAGCCGTGTAACGACTAAGTCACAGCCCGTCTCGACATATATTTATAACCTCGGATCAAGCCCCTCCCCCCTCAGCTCCGTTCAGCACAGCGGTCAAGCGCCAACTAGTGGTCAACTCGCCAAGCACCCTTTTATATGACGACTAGGCTCGACCCCCGGCTCGCTTGTGATTGGCTGAGCTAAGAGTCCCATTGCCATCTACACTAACGAGATTTATTTATGTCTTTTTGACCTTTTCTCTTATAAATATCCCCCAGATTATTATCAATCAATTCTGCATTGTTTATACCTCTACTGAACGCCAATAACCACTACAAACAACCAAAGTTAAGTCAGCTCTCCTTGACATAAGAAGCGAGGCGATTCCCGCCTTTTTACGTCCTATCTCTCTCTCGCTCTCTCTCATTAGGATCTATGAGCCCTACTATTATCCTTCTCTCCTGCCACCCGCTATACTTCCCGGCCCCTGCGGTAATATATTTTTTATCTACTTTTTATTCCGCGTCCGCCGATATATTGTGATCATAAATGGCATCACGCCTTCAAACCATATTCGCCTCTCAAGGACCGTGACTTGTTTACGTGCAAAAAATTTGTTCGCTCCCTATATTTTGAATAGTTTTACGTTATTTATACCTATTTTCTTAAAGTTAAGTGTTTAGTATAATTTAATTTCCTCAGTTAATAATAAAATAAAAATAAACCGCCAAGTTATCAATACAAATAAGCCCCAAATGGGCCAGAAGACTCAGCAGCCATTGCCCTCCACATCCAAGGGTGGGTCGGCAGGTAAGAAGAATAAAAACTTAAAAAACCAACAAGAGCCCATAAAACGGAAAAACAAAAGCGTCGCCGCATCCCAAGGTGAGTCACCATCTCTAAGTCCGGGAACCAAAGTTCTGAAAAAAAGGAAAAGGACTCCGGGGCTAATATCCCCAAGTCCAACATCTTCGACGTTCACTTTAAACAGTGAAAATGAGGACTGCTTGTCTATGTATAGCGTAGACAACCAAATTGAAACATTTGAAAGTAATATTGTTAACAATAAAGCAAAAAGTCAAAATCAAAACATAAACAAATCAAGCGAAATATTAGATGTAAACATAGATATAAAAACTACTAAAAAACCCCCACCAATAGTAATAGTAAATTTAAAAGAAAACATAAAATCTTTCTTAGGAAAAATAAAGAATTTATGCAAAGATGAAATAGGTATCAAATGCACTGCAACTAGAGATAGTGAAAAGATCTATATAAAAACAAATACTGTTTTAGATCATAAAAATATATTAGAATATCTAAAACATTCTAAAATAGAATTTTACACTTATGGGCTAAGGGAAGACCTCCCAATTAAAGTAGTGCTTAAAGGGCTTCACAGTTCTATCACTAGCGAGGATATTAATGAGGAAATGACAGACCTCGGCTACAAACCAATGGAAATTATTCAATTAAAGAAAAAAAGGTACAAGTATCCTAATCCCCATATTCATTATAAAGTTCTCGCCACTAACCGAATTAAAAACTATCTTTAATATAAAAAGCTTATGTTTCACAAAGATAAAATGGGAAAAATACAAAAATAGCCGCCCAGCCTACCAGTGTTTTCGCTGCCAGGCTTTTGGTCATATTTTTATTAACTGTAATGTAAGTGAGAAATGCGTAAAGTGTGCTGGGAATCACAAAAGCGAGGTATGTAAAGCTACCAGGCTTATTTGCGCAAATTGCAATCAAGAGCATCTAGCAAGTGACCAAAACTGCCCGGCTCGAGTCAAATATTTAGAAAATATTAAAAAAGCTCGAGAATCAAAGACAGTTCAAATCCACCGCCAAACACAGAACAAAATTTTCCAAAACTAATGCTAAAAGATGTACCCTTAGAAACAAAGCAAACAGAGTCAAATCATTGGCCAAAAACAAACTCATCTGCAAAAAAAGAAAACATTGCAACCAGCCACCAAAATAATACAATCTCCTATCAAAAACAATATGAACAAAATGACATAACAAACAACATAAACATCTTCCAACTATTTCAGCAAATAATAACACTGGTTATTAAACTTATTGAAGCCAAAGATGCCAACGAAAGAAACAGAATCCTTCGGGAGGACGGAGGACAATTTTCACCCGGCCATGGCAGCACAGCAATCTGAAAGCAACTCACAAACACGCCAAATACTCAATCATAACGAAAGCTCCACAGAAATACATCGCACTTTTTCCAACGTTAAATATCATCACCTGGAATGCAAATGGGATACGGGGTAAAGTATGCGAGCTGCTAGACTTTTCCAAAGAACGAAACGCCCAAATATTAGCAATCACAGAAACACGGCTAAAACCTCAGGATAGATTCACCTTACCCGGTTTTAGAATATTTAGAGTTGACGAAGAAGCCCCGACTCGAGGTGTCCTTCTAGCAGTTCGTATTGAATTATCACCAGTACAAATCCAAAACCAACGAAGCGGACATATAGAAGCAGTTTCTGTCTCAATAAAGACACTAAATGGAACTCTAATAGTTACCCTGTGTTTACAACTCACCCGCTCGAGCACGTCCGTTGACATTTGCCGCGCTCAATTCTCTCTTCCAGAGCACTGAAAAAACAATAATAATAGGAGATCTGAATGCAAGAAACACAGAATGGGGCTGTCGTAGCAACAATCAGAACGGAAGAATTCTATTGGACTTCTGTCTGACAAAAGGAATAGAAATAATTCACCCAAATGAACCTACCAGATTCCCTACCATTCAAGGTCAAGCACCGAGTGTCCTCGATTTTGCACTAAGTAAAGGACTGGCAAATTACGACGCTAGAGCCATCAGTTGGAATAGACTCGACTCTGACCATAATCCGGTAGCAATCAAATTACGAATTCACTATAAATATAAAAAGGCAATAGAATGGGACCTTAAGAAGGCGAACTGGAAAGAGTATAGGCGCTTAATATGCGAAAATATAGATATAATCCCAATCAGGAAAAAGAAGAATTAGAAAGGGAGATTTCAAGTTTAACCGAAGCGATTTTACAAGCAGCAAAAAGAGCCCCATCCCCAAAAGCATGTTAGTATAAACGCCCAAAAACTACCTCAGCAAATAAAGGAGCTAATCATAATGAAAAATAGAGCAAGGAAAAACTGGAATAAAACACACAACCCCGAAGCAAGAAAAACCCGAAATAAAATGGAAAAAAAGGTAAGGAAAGAAGTAGCAGAATGGCGAAAAACAGTATGGTTATCAAGAGTTTCAAAACTTCAAACAGAAGACATTTCTCTGTGGCAGTTCACGAGAAGATTACGCCGCAAAAAAAGTAGCCATAGGTCCCCTTAAACTCAGAAAACGGGCTAGAGTACAAACCTCCATGCACAAGCCGAAATACTCTCGGATACATACGAGGAGCAATTTACAAACAAAGAAGCATCAAATTTGACAGACAATGAGTTAATAAGCGAAGCAGAAATGCTGGTCAATGATAAGTTAAATGACAGAAAAGTACCTCCTAAGATAAAACCCTCTCATGTTAAAGAAGCTATATCTTCAATAAAAACAAAAAAGGCCCCAGGCTATGATGGAATATTACCAATTTTTGTAAAAAATATGCCAGGCAAAGCAATTCTAAAATTGTCAAAAATTTTCCAAAGTATTATCGATTTAAGTTACTTCCCCAAAGCTTGGAAAAAGGCAGAGGTAATACCCATACCAAAACCAGGCAAAGACCACACAATTCCATCAAATTATCGTCCCATAAGCCTCCTACCAGTTTTGGCGAAACTAGCAGAAAGATTCATCCTGAAATGGCTAGAAACAGAAGTAGAAGAAAGAAAACTCCTACCAAATTACCAATTCGGTTTTAGAAGCGGACACTCAGCAACAGACCAAATAGTGAGAGTTTCACATTTCATTCGTCAAAGAATTACTAAGAAAAAAGCAACTGGAATGATCTTAATCGACATATCTAAAGCATTCGATAGTGTCTTCCACCTAGGACTGCTGCAAAACCTCACTCAAATTCGATCTCCCTCTTCAACTGTGCCTAGCTATAGAGTCCTTTCTCCAAAACCGGACATTCCGAGTCAGAATAGGAAATGCAACATTCTCGGACTGGAAACCTGCGCGCGCCGGAGTACCCCAAGGCGCACTACTCTCACCGCTCCTCTATGCACTGTACACTTCAGATTTACCAGATATTAGCCCAGTCCAAATAGCGCAATACGCTGACGACACAGCAATCTACTTTTCCCACCAAAACTTCAAATGTATGAGAAGACACATAGAGGAAGCATTTACCAAAATCACGGACTACTATAAAAAAATGGCGGCTGAAAATCAATGGTAACAAATCAGAAGCTATACTATTCACAAAGAAGTTCAAATACTTACATACAACTATCTCCCTGGGTGATACCCTCCTCCGCTGGCAGCACCAGGTTCGCTACTTAGGAGTCAAACCAGATAGAAGACTTACCTGGTCATACTTACATCCGAGAAATGGTAACAAAAGCGCGAAAATGCAATTTGAGCATTATGGTGTCTACTGCATCAAGGAAGTCCCCTCTAAAAATAGATTCGAAAATATTATTATTTAAATCATTAATATATCCCATATTAACCTATGCCTCACCGGCATGGTTTCCGTACACTGCAAAAAGACGAACGTTCTAGCAATAGAAAGGACCCAGTCGAAGATACTTCGAGTCATAGCCGCCAACTTACCAGCAGGAATGAACGTTAATAACCATT
>JAKCPI010015651.1:0-13952 GCA_023213315.1 Euborellia annulipes | reverse complement strand
TAACACCTCTGGATCCGCCCTTGATATCAGGTCTATTCTCTAAAAACAGACGTTAAAATTTAACATCATAAATTGGTTATTAAAAAGTAAAGTAATCAGCTATTCTCTAAACCAAGTTTTATAAAACTGGCTGTTATAACAGCGACGTTAACATGTTGCTTTTATCTCAAAGTTGTCAAAATCATAACCTTATTCTTTGGTTAAAGACTCCATTTTTATGAAATAAATACAGAGGCAAGGAAATGTTAAAATAAATTAACGCTGATTTCAGATGTTAAAAGTTAACATTTTTGCTTAGAGAATAGACATGAATATCTGTTATCCCAGTGAATAAGTGGTTAAATCGATTTTGTTTATTTTTCACGGCACGACTTTTTAAAGTTTACTAAACTGACGAGGTATAAAAACTCGCACCTTAATAACTAATACCCTCTCCTCGTAGGCCACTTAATTTTGTGAACCCGAGACTCGTATAACTTGACAAAAAATTAATTAATTATTCTTTATAATTGCTAGAGATTACTTTGGCAAGTTTGAATTTAAGTTAAAATAATAAAATTTATTTTATTTTATTTGAAAAATTTAAATATGGCCGACCCTCTTAATAATACAAAAATCCCCACTAGTCACTATTTCTGCAGCCGTCCTCGGTTGATGTATTCTCTAAGAGTTTGCATTTCATCACCTGATAACGGCAGCAGAAATAAGTAGCCGAAATACTTTTTAAAAGTTAATTTGTATTATTAGTTTATAACTAAATACGCCATGATTAATGTCAAAAATGTCTTTTATTATTCAAAATAATTTTTTTTAAAAACCATCTAGGTTACAAAAATTTCAATCAAACTTAATTTTTCTCTGAATATTAATATTATTATATGGATGGTATTTTCAACAATAGGATTAGCCGTATGTCCTGTTAGCCAGGGGCGGATTAAAGGGGGGGGGGCCAGGGGCGATCGCCCCCTCCCCCCGAGAAAGAAATTCACAATGTTATAAAAAACTAGTAATCTAAAGAAATTATGATTTCCGGGCTTTAATTTCCAATTGAATTTGTTACCAAACAATTTAAATAAATAGGAAATGGGTCTAAATGGCCATAGATGCCCACAAAGTCCTTAAATATCTTGGAGCGCCGTGGTTTAGTTTTCTTCCCCTTTTGCCAAGGTCAGCCATTACCATGGTAAATAGGCTGAGAATGAACCACACTAGAGCACAAGCGCATCTTGCAAGATTCAATATAATTCCGCAATCTCAGTCCTTATGTTCCTGCTCCGTTGCTCCGGCCAGTCCTTTCCATATAATTGTTCAATGCCCGCAATATAACAGTCAAAGGAAGAAATTTCTAGAAAAAAATTATTCCTAATTTTAGAGACCCCCCTTCATTCGAAAAATTCCTAAAAAGTCCTGATTATGTTCATATTTTAGCACTGAACACATTTTGCAATAGATCCAAAATTACGCTTTAGAGTCTTATTGTTTGTATTACCGTATATATTGATATGTAGCTTTCGTTTTATTTCAATTTTGTTTTGAAGTTATTTTGCTTTGATTTATTTTGTTTCTAATGTTGGTTTTGTTTGGGACACTCTGTATTTTGGGGAAATTTTTTTTTTTTTTTTTTTTTTTATGTTTGTCTGAACGTTATTTTATTTTGATTTTGTTTAATTTTTGCTTTGGTTTTGATAATATTTCATTTTGATCTTTGTTTGTATTTTGATGATCTTTTATTTGGATTTTTGCCTTTGTTTTGATGCTATTTGGATTTTATTTTATTTTCTTTTGTATTGATGTTATATTACCTTGAATTTTGTTTTGTATTAATGCCATTTGAATTGTTATTTTGATGCTGTATCAGTCAGATTGTTTGTCCTGTGTTGTGGTGTTATTGTATTTTGATTTTTGCTTTTGTTTGTATGCTCTATTATTTTTATTTATTTATCTTTTTATTTATTTTATTTTTTTCTCTCTTCCCGTTCTCATTGCATCGCTTTACTCATGTCATCCGCCCACATAACCAATAATTATATTATTTTGAAATGTAAAAAACAAAAAAAAAAAAAAAAAATTGTATTGTTAACAAACAAATGTAAATGTAAATAAAAATGGGGCTGGATGGCTTCTGCCGCAGCCGATAATAAATAAAAAAAAAAAAAAAAAAAAAGTCCTTAAATAAAAAAATAAAAAAATAAATTAAAAAAACCGCCACCCCCCCCCCCGACAAAATTGCATTAATCCGCCACTGCTGTTAGCAAACTTCTAAATAAATACTATTTTTCGCTATAATATTTAGAATGCATATCCGCAATTATTTCATAGATCTTTTTAAATAAAAAAAATGTTTTTATATTCATTATTATTCTAACAAAAATATGCTTTTTATATATTAAAAGAGAGATCTTTTGCCTATTTAATAAATATAAATAAAATGATGATTTGATATTTTAATATTCTTTAAGCATAAGCAAATGTTTTTATGTCAAATTTATTTTAATTTTTAACATCCAGAGCAAGCAAGCAAAAAGAGAGCTCTCTCAAAAAAAAACGAGAGATTTATTGTTTAGAATGAATGTTGGAGAAAGCAAAAATAAGAAATAAAATATTCTCTTGCAACAGAAGACATGTTCTGTTTTTATAATCTCTCTTTTAGTTTCTTCATAAATATTAGAGTTTATTTATTTATTTAGGATCTTTATTTAATATTAAAAAAATTTTTAATTAATTTTTTATCAGTGAAAGAATTCATATTCGATAAATTATTTAAATAATTGTAAGCAATGGAGCTCTCGGAGAAGAGGGGAGGGGGTTATTTTTTTAAGGAAAATTTACTTGTGGAGGTGGAATGAATATGAATTTTTTAAAGGTTCTTCTGATTCTACATTAAACCGAATTTCGAGAATTTATTGTTTAAAGTTTGATAATATTTAAAACAAATGCATCGAGCTCAGTGGTTCCCAACCTTTTGTAGCCTATCGCCTCCCTTTCTGGAGGTTGACTAACACCTGCCCCCCCCCCCCTCCAGAAGTAAGAAAAAAAATTAAATGTTTATAAAGTGATGAAACGAAACAAAATTACGTAGGGCGATAGCGACGGGGACTCGTTAGCACTCGAGGGTTTTTATGCCTTTAATTCGAAGGCTTTTCCTCTATACCGTATATAAAAAAAAGCTATGTCACATTCTGGACGGCCAAGATCTGCCCCCTCCCCCTGGACGACCATTATCTGCCCCCTCTAGATTTAATCCTGGGTACGCCCTTGTATCGCCCCATTTTCATTTTCATTGTATGGCTAATTGTAATTTAAAGTAAAGTGTAAATAATATTTTTTAACAAAAAAGTACTTTATTTCAAAGTTCAAAATAAATCAAGTTCCTAACTTTTCAGAGTGAATAAATACAACAGCTGCGGAAATAGTAACCGAAACGTTGAAATTTTGTCGTGACAACGTCTTATAACGCATGTGTATATAGTGGCCGGTTAGGGAGGCATGCGCGAAAAAGTTTATTGGCTTGAATAACTCCTCTGTCTAAATAGGTATAGTTATGTTGAATATACGGTTAGAAATAATGATTTTTCAACTAAAGATTTCACCATTTAGTTTTTTCCTATCACTTCATTTTACCGCGCTGCGCTAAATTCTAATTTGAAAGTTTAAACCCTTGTAGATTCCGAACGGCTAATCAGATCAGACTAAATGAGATGTCAATTTGTGCAGAAAGAAAAATTTTAATTGACTATATAAAAAAATCGCGATTAATAAACTCTAAAATCAATTATTTTTTCACAAAACCTCATTTTTTAAACAAAAGTCGACCTTAATGGATAAAAGTTTGGACACCTGTCATGGAATTATCTTCAGAACTCTAATAATTTTTCCCGCTATGAATACTCATCGCTCCCCCACCCTTCCTCTTATTTAATGCCCCCCCTGATAATCTAAATCGCCCACTTGGGGGCCCACACTGATCTAGAGAATAATTTTGATCCCCTTACCACCCGTGGTTTAAAACAGAAAGTTTACTAATCATAGTGAATGTATCAACTGAATAAAGCTTCAGAAAAAGGGATCGAAACGTTGAATCTTAGTAAAAGTTTTTTGCATTATTAATTAATAAAAAAAAATAAATTACAATTAATGCCAAAATTATTTCTTAATCATGAAATAGGGTTGGTAGATTCGGAGGCTGAATCGATTTTCGATTTTCGATTTTTAAAATCGAAACCAAATAATCGATTTTTAAAAAAATCGATTTTTGCCTTTAAAAAATCGATTTTAATCGATTTTCGATTTTTTTACAAAAAATGCCCATAAGTTGATTTTAAGGTTCTGTTTACGATTTTCAAGCGGTTTATAGAACAAGAAAAATAGAACGTTGTATTACTGATGCCCAAATCAATTTATTCAGTCTTTATAACTTCTTTAAAAACCAACACATTGTATATGGTATAACATATTTAGTCTTTATAACTTAAGTTTTAACGTAAGTTTTAACAAACCAAGAAATTCAAACATCAACTTCTATATTCTTAAAAAATCTGGTGGGACTCGTCGCACAGCACAACTTTCTCTTATCTTCAGTAAGCGAAAGTTGTGCCAGATTTTTGTGTCAACATATATTTAGATTCCGACAGTAAGCTTAAGGTACATTTGAATTCAAGATTTTTTTTTTTAAACACCCACTTTTTTCTCATTCAGACTCACATTCACTCACACACACAGTCTTTTCGGCAACTCAGGCCATTACGATATCCATTATTGATTAATATACATATTGGGGGTCTAGGCATTCTTATTTAAGCCATTTGGTATCCAAATTGCTTAAATAAAATCATCGGACTGCATGGGGTCCGAACCCGCGACTTTTGGTATACGAGGTTAGCACTACACCAAGCCCCGAGGGCTGAATTCAAGATTAAAATTTATAATCATGGGGAAATATTTATATTTTGTTACCATTGCAACCAATTCTCCTATCTTTACTATGAAATATAAGAGTAAAGTGTACTTCAAAATGAGAATATACTTTTTAAAGAGCATCTAAAAAATAATTGATTTTTGAATTTTAATAAAAATTGTTGGGGATATTTTTAAGAAAATCAAAAAAACCTGAAAAAACTACCTCAGTAAAGCACTAGTACTCTTTGGCCGATTTTAATTAACAGCTTATTTTCTCGCTCCAGGGGGGTATCTAACTTAAATATAAAATTTCAACCTCATAGCTCAATTCCTTCAAGCTTAAAATTGAACACAGACAGACAGACGATGTCGCGAAAATCACTTTCTTGGAAAATCGAAAATCGAAAATCGGCCGTCAAAAATCGATTTTTTCGATTTTTTCAAAACACTGAATCGATTTCGATTTTAATCGAAAATCGACGCTCAAAATCGATTTTCGATTAAAATCGAAATCGATTCGACCAACCCTAGCATGAAAGCAAATTCAAATAAAAGAGATCGATTAAACAAACGAATGAAATCATATTCGCTGACGTTAAAAAATTTTCCCATTATATTTAAATAAATAATAATATTTGAAATGGTCGATGTTAAAATTTCATCCACGTTTAAGCATTTACAAAAGGTGAAGTGGAAACTCGGCTGAATAATCCCCCTAAGCAAGCATTGCATTGAAAAGGGAGGGGGAGATAGAGATTCATTCATTCGACGAGATGACAAATCGTAGTTCACCTTCGGTCTTCCTTGTCCCCAAGAGGATTTACAACCGATGGACGTGTATGTATAGATCTTGTTTACTTTGAAAAGCCCTTTTAGAAACATCCTCTCTACACACCAAAGTAATTTGACCAAATTAGTAAAGTTTTAAGCTAGAATGGCTTCTAATAATTTCAACTCTAATCGTCTCAAGAAGTGAATGATCCATTAACTTTTAATTAAGTTTAATGGTCAGCCTGGTTTCAATTTAGTGTGTTAACAACTAAATAATAAGTTAATATCATGTCGTTCGTCTGTCAATTATCAATTTATAAACTTTGACAGTTTATAAATCTCCCAGAGGATTTCAACTACCTGAACGAGGGAATAATTAAAAACCAATTAACTTTATTAAAAGCATTTATCGTTTCATTCAAGTATTCAATATTCATTTTATAACTTTTATTGAAACAGGGAGAGGGCTCGACTCGCTGGCGTAGCGGACTAGGATGTTGACCTTCTATACAGGCGATAAGTGTTTGTTTCCTGAGCGTGGGTATTAAATATTAATAAAAATAAAAATTTATTTAATGTAAACAAATCCACAAGAACGTCATAAAATCGAATATTGAACAATTTTTGTATATTCTGCCATCTTCTAATTTAAAGTTGCTGATGATTTGATTCCAGCTAGGAATAGTAAGTAAAGTAAAGATTTGAAAGTCAAATTAATTAATTATTGCCAAGTATTTTTTATCTTTCTTATGAAGTACAAGAATTTTTGAATTTTAAGTGAAAGTAAAAATTAATAAGCTTATGTCAAAATAAATTTGGAAAATCGATTTTTAATCATTTTCAGAACGTTTTGAGACTAAAATTTGATTGTTTTTGCTTGAATATTTTATATACTAAGTTATTCAATCAATATCAAGGCCTAAATGTGTTTATTTAATTAAAAAACAATAAATTAGGATAATTAGAAAATGAAAGAGGCAGTTAAAATTTGAAGATGTAAAAGGCAATTAATAAACCCCCATTTTATGTGGTCGTAGTTAAATAAAAAAAATGTCTATAGCTTTATAATTGATTGAAAAGACCAGTTTTGCATTTTTCCACAAATCCAACGAAAAATAAGAGAGATAGAGAGAGTTTTTGAAAAGCGAATCTGCGCGAGAAGAAAAGCCTAGACGAGAGTGAAGCGAGGCTCCCTGGCTGCACTCTGGGCGCCGATCGAATTAGAAAAAACAAATTGATGCTCTTCCATCATTTGAAATAATTGCCAAATTGATTGATTTCATCTTTTTATGCTTTTATAAAATTTTATTCGAAACTTTTTTTAACTATAAGAATAAAAAAGACTGCATATTTTTCTATAAAAAATTCAATCCTTTGAGAAAAAATAAAATTTCAAAATATTTTCTCTTCAATCAAAGAGATGCTTATTTCTCATAAATATATTAAATAATAAAATCCATCCCTTTAGACCTTTAGTTCAATGCTTGTTAAACTTTTTGAGTCGCGGCCCCATTGGGAACCAAATAAATATCTCACGCCCCCCCCCCTATTTTTTGTTTTTCACATTCTCTTGCCTATGTGTGTTCAATTTTAAGCATGAAGGAATTGAACTAGGAGGGGTGAAATTTTATATTTAAATTAGTCGCCCCCCTGGAGAGTGAAAATAAGCTCTTAATCAAAATCAGCCAAAAAGTACTAGTACTTTATTGATGTAGTTTTTTTAATTCATAAATCAATTATTTTTTAGATGCTCTTTAAAATTTGTATTTGAGACGGGAAGCGAACCCATGCACGAGAAGCTACGAGTCACCGACTTCTCTAGAAGATTCTTTATCGTTTGCAAAAAACCGCATTCAAATCGGCTTAGTGGTTTTCAAGATATATCAATTTCAACTTTGAGTTATAGAGATTACTCTGGTCAGTGACGGCGCTAGCTTATTCTCAGTGGGGGGGGGCAGGAGTGGGGCAAACTTGTCAACAGGGGGGGCAGTCAATAAATATATAAGCTACATCAACAGAGAAAAAAATCTGGTGTGATAGTTACACCAGATTTTTGTGTCGACCTTAGGAACTGACAGAAGTTTCAAATTCGGCCAGTTTCGGCCAAATTTCAGCCGAAACTTCGTCCTGCCCGAAACCTGAGTTTGAAAAGATGGGATTATTTATGCTCGTACACTAAAAAAAACGTCGAGTGAAATTCGCACTTAAAAAACAGGCCAAATGATTTTCGCAAGAGGGAAAAATGGAAATTTTACTAAAAATAAAAGATGAATTTTACATAGGAAATTTTAAGAACAAGTTTCGATTTCGGTCGAAACTAAAATTGAAACCAAAATTCGGTTTCGGCTGAAAATTTTGTTTCGGTCGGACTCTAGTCGACATAGGCGTATATTTAGTTTCCAAGAGTATGGAACATTAGAATTCAAGATGTAAAATATATAAACATGAGAAATTGTTACTATGGCAACCATTTCTCCTATCTTTCCTATAAAGTACAAGAGTAAAGTGTGCTTCAAAAGATTCCAAGGGCAAAAGGAAAATATACATTTTAAAGAGGATCTAAAAAATCTCACACCACCAGCACTGAACCTTACCGAATTTCGTACAGGGAAATATTTTCAGTTTTGGTTGGCACACTTCCTCACTATCTCCTAAGAAGTATGAAAGGCCAGAAATGTTTCTGTAAGATATTGGCAATGCGCAGAATTTCTCAAAATCAGTATCAATTTCTTCTGAATCACTTGAGCTTGATTCATAGCTGGTGGTTACATTTGTACTCGAAGAGAGGATCTGATTGACCGTGACTTGTTTACGTGCAAAAATTTGTTCGCTCCCTATATTTTGAATAGTTTTACGTTATTTATACCTATTTTCTCAAAGTTAAGTGTTTAGTATAATTTAATTTCCTCAGTTAATAATAAAATAAAAATAAACCGCCAAGTTATCAATACAAATAAGCCCCAAATGGGCCAGAAGACTCAGCAGCCATTGCCCTCCACATCCAAGGGTGGGTTGGCAGGTAAGAAGAATAAAAACTTAAAAAACCAACAAGAGCCTATAAAACGGAAAAACAAAAGCGTCGCCGCATCTCCAGGTGAGTCACCATCTCTAAGTCCGGGAACCAAAGTTCTGAAAAAAAAGAAAAGGACCCCGGGGGCTAATATCCCCAAGTCCAACATCCTCGACGTTCACTTTAAACAGTGAAAATGAGGACTGCTTGTCTATGTATAGCGTAGACAACCAAATTGAAACATTTGAAAGTAATATTGATAACAATAAAGCAAAAAGCCAAAATCAAAACATAAACAAATCAAACGAAATATTAGATGTAAACATAGATATAAAAACTACTAAAAAACCCCCACCAATAGTAATAGTAAATTTAAAAGAAAACATAAAATCCTTCTTAGGAAAAATAAAGAATTTATGCAAAGATGAAATAGGAATCAAATGCACTGCAACTAGAGATAGTGAAAAGATCTATATAAAAACAAGTACTGTTTTAGATCATAAAAATATATTAGAATACCTAAAACATTCTAACATAGAATTTTACACCTATGGGCTAAGGGAAGACCTCCCAATTAAAGTAGTGCTTAAAGGGCTCCACAGTTCTATCACTAGCGAGGATATTAATGAGGAAATGACAGACCTCGGCTACAAACCAATGGAAATAATTCAATTAAAGAAAAAAGGTACAAGTATCCTAATCCCCATATTCATTATAAAGTTCTCGCCACTAACCGAATTAAAAAATATCTTTAATATAAAAAGCTTATGTTTCACAAAGATAAAATGGGAAAAATACAAAAATAGCCGCCCAGCCTACCAGTGTTTTCGCTGCCAGGCTTTTGGTCACATTTTTATTAACTGTAATGTAAGTGAAAAATGCGTAAAGTGTGCTGGGAACCACAAAAGCGAGGTATGTAAAGCTACCAGGCTTACTTGCGCAAATTGCAATCAAGAGCATCTAGCAAGTGACCAAAACTGCCCGGCTCGAGTCAAATATTTAGAAAATATTAAAAAAGCTCGAGAATCAAAGACAGATTCGAATCCACCGCCAAACACAGAACAAAATTTTCCAAAACTAGTGCCAAAAGATGTACCCTTAGAAACAAAGCAAACAGAGTCAAATCATTGGCTAAAAACAAACGCATCTGCAAAAAAAGAAGACATTGCAACCAGCCACCAAAATAATACAATCTCCTATCAAAAACAATATCAACAAAATGACATAACAAACAACATAAACATCTTCCAACTATTTCAGCAAATAATAACACTGGTTATTAAACTTATTGAAGCCAAAGATGCCAACGAAAGAAACAGAATCCTTCGGGAGGACGGAGGACAATTTTCACTCGGCCATGGCAGTTCAGCAATCTGAAAGCAACTCACAAACACAGCAAAAACTCAATCATAACGAAAGCTCCTCAGAAATACATCGCACTTTTTCAACGTTAAATATCATCACCTGGAATGCAAACGGGATACGGGGTAAAGTATGCGAGCTGCTAGACTTTTCCAAAGAACGAAATGCCCAAATATTAGCAATCACAGAAACACGGCTAAAACCTCAGGATAGATTCACCTTACCCGGTTTTAGAATATTTAGAGTTGACGAAGAAGCCCCGACTCGAGGTGTCCTTCTAGCAGTTCGTATTGAATTATCACCAATACAAATCCAAAACCAACGAAGCGGACATATAGAAGCAGTTTCTGTCTCAATAAAGACACTAAACGGAACTCTAATAGTTACCTGTGCTTATAACTCACCCGCTCGAGCACGTCCGTTGACATTTGCCGCGCTCAATTCTCTCTTCCAGAGCACTGAAAAAACAATAATAATAGGAGATCTGAATGCAAGAAACACAGAATGGGGCTGTCGTAGCAACAATCAGAACGGAAGAATTTTATTGGACTTCTGTCTGACAAAAGGAATAGAAATAATTCACCCAAATGAACCTACCAGATTCCCTACCATTCAAGGTCAAGCACCGAGTGTCCTCGATTTCGCACTAAGCAAAGGACTGGCGAATTACGATGCTAGAGCCATCAGTTGGAATAGACTCGACTCCGACCATAATCCGGTAGCAATCAAATTACGAATTCACTATAAATATAAAAAGGCAATAGAATGGGACCTTAAGAAGGCGAACTGGAAAGAGTATAGGCGCCTAATATGCGAAAATATAGATATAATCCCAATCAGGAAAAAAGAAGAATTAGAAAGGGAGATTTCAAGTTTAACCGAAGCGATTTTGCAAGCAGCAAAAAGAGCCATCCCCAAAAAGCATGCTAGTATAAACGCCGAAAAACTACCCCAGCAAATAAAGGAGCTAATCATAATGAAAAACAGAGCAAGGAAAAACTGGAATAAAACACACAACCCCGAAGCAAGAAAAACCCGAAATAAAATGGAAAAAAAAGGTAAGGAAAGAAGTAGCAGAATGGCGAAAAACAGTATGGTTATCAAGAGTTTCAAAACTTCAAACAGAAGACACTTCTCTGTGGCAGTTCACGAGAAGATTACGCCGCAAAAAAGTAGCCATAGGTCCTTTAAACTCAGAAAACGGGCTAGAGTACAAACCTCATGCACAAGCCGAAATACTCTCGGATACATACGAGGAGCAATTTACAAACAAAGAAGTATCAAATTTGACAGACAATGAGTTAATAAGCGAAGTAGAAATGCTGGTCAATGATAAGTTAAATGACAGAAAAGTACCTCCTAAGATAAAACCCTCTCATATTAAAGAAGCTATATCTTCAATAAAAACAAAAAAGGCCCCAGGCTATGATGGAATATTACCCATTTTTGTAAAAAATATACCAGGCAAAGCAATTCTAAAATTGTCAAAAATCTTCCAAAGTATTATCGATTTAAGTTACTTCCCCAAAGCTTGGAAAAAGGCAGAGATAATACCCATACCAAAACCAGGCAAAGACCACACAATTCCATCAAATTATCGTCCCATAAGCCTCCTACCAGTTTTGGCGAAATTAGCAGAAAGATTCATCCTGAGATGGCTAGAAACAGAAGTAGAAGAAAGAAAACTCCTACCAAATTACCAATTCGGTTTTAGAAGCGGACACTCAGCAATAGACCAAATAGTGAGAGTTTCACATTTTATTCGTCAAAAAATTACTAAGAAAAAAGCAACTGGAATGATCTTAATCGACATATCTAAAGCATTCGATAGTGTCTTTCACCTAGGACTGCTGCAAAAACTCCTCAAATTCGATCTCCCTCTCCAACTGTGCCTAGCTATAGAATCCTTTCTCCAAAACCGGACATTCCGAGTCAGAATAGGAAATGCAACATTCTCGGACTGGAAACCTGCGCGCGCCGGAGTACCCCAAGGCGCACTACTCTCACCGCTCCTCTATGCACTGTACACTTCAGATTTACCAGATATTAGCCCAGTTCAAATAGCGCAATACGCTGACGACACAGCAATCTACTTTTCCCACCAAAACTTCAAATGTATGAGAAGACACATAGAGGAAGCATTTACCAAAATTACGGACTACTATAAAAAATGGCGACTGAAAATCAATGGTAACAAATCAGAAGCTATACTATTCACAAAGAAGTTCAAATACTTACATACAACTATTTCCCTGGGTGATACCCTCCTCCGCTGGCAGCACCAGGTTCGCTACTTAGGAGTCAAACTAGATAGAAGACTTACCTGGTCATACCATATCCGAGAAATGGTAACAAAAGCGCGAAATGCAATTAGAGCATTATGGTGTCTACTGCATCAAGGAAGTCCTCTAAAAATAGATTCGAAAATATTATTATTTAAATCATTAATATATCCCATATTAACCTATGCCTCACCGGCATGGTTTCCGTACACTGCAAAGACGAACGTTCTAGCAATAGAAAGGACCCAGTCGAAGATACTTCGAGTCATAGCCAATCCACCAGCAGGAATGAACGTTAATAACCATTTAATAAGAGTCGGTTTGGGAATAACAACAATACAGGAAAAGCTTAAAGAAAGTTTTGAAAAATACGAAAAAAGAAGAGAAAGTCATCGTAATGAACTCATGAAAAATCTCAGCTGAGAAAAGCCATTATTCTTAATTATTATTATTGTAAATTTATATACATTCTTTTATATACATTTTCTTTATATACATTTTCTTTTAGCATAAGATCAAAGGTTTTTTTTTTAAATTTTTCCTTTAATTTTAACTTCAAAAATATAAAGTAGCCAAAATAAAAACGGATAAATCCCGAACAAGGAACTAATCCAAGTTCGAAGTCGGGGCAAAGAAAAAAGTATATAACGAAAACAAGATGTTTAAATTGTTATATCTTATGAAATAAAAACTCATTTTATTATTATTATTGTACTCGAAGAAGAAATTTTTTTTTTAGATTGGGACTCAATAGTTTTTTTTTTTTTTTTTTTTTTTTTTTTTAATTTAGGTCCAACTTTCGGCTTATCGAAGGCCATTTAGACCCCGTCTCTATTTATTTCATTTCGATTGGTAAAGTTATTCGATATTTTTTTCTTTTCGATGACATTTTAGTGGCACAAAAGAAAGATATTTACTTGTCAAAAACTTGAGAGTAACTAAATTTATTTATTAAAATAAAGAATAAAAAAAAAAAAATCATTGTGTGGTTTTATGAAACCACGATGCAAGTCGAAACTTTTCGGATCGTAGGCGTTTAACTGAAAATTTTCAAGATTATTCAATTAAGGTTATTAAAAAATCGCGTTTTTAATCTTAATTTAATAATTGGAAAATAGGAAATCAATAGACGCATGTTAAAATTGTGAACAATATTTATTTAGTAATTAGCCGCGCCCCCCCCCCCCCCGCGGCTAGCCAGGAGGGCTTCGCCCCCTGGATTATATATATACAGTATATATAGACAGTGGCTTAGCGAGGGGGGGGCAAGGGGGTCATGGGATGCCCCGGGCGCTACTCCCAAAGGGGCGCCAAATGGTCCAAAAAAACAAACAATTGCTGGATAATTTTTTATTTTTATTTTAATTGATTTCTGGAAAATATATTTTAAATAGAGTGCCAAGAGTAATATAATAAATCTCACCGAAAAAAAAAAGAAACTCGCCGAAAGCAAAATCTCGTCGAAAAAAAAAATCGCTGAAAAGAAAAACTCGCCTAGAATTTTCTCGCCTAAAGCAAAATCTCGCAGAAAACAAACTTGCTGAAAATTTTTTCCCCGAAACAAACTCGACGAAAAATATCTCGCCGAAAATCCGAAAAGTTCCAAAAAATAAAAAATATTTTAAAAAATC